>JAXQQM020085855.1:0-28366 GCA_034641835.2 Pinus albicaulis | reverse complement strand
CTACTTGGGCTTCCAAAAATTGTACTTGTACTTCATTATTGTATAATAAAATAATTGTTTCATTTTTGTGTGTGTGTTAGTGTTACTTAGCTCCTATTTTTCTTTTGCAGTATTTATTTGTATGGTGAAGAAATTTTAGTGTGATTAATTCAGTATTAATCAGAAAATTAATAAATTGTTAGTTATTTGGGAGAATTAATTTCTAGTTGGTGCATTTCAAGGGAATTTTTACATGGTATCAGAGCAAATTTGAAAGACAGAGGCTTAGAGGTGAAAAGGAAAAATTCGCGGCTCAAAGGGAGCTGCAAGATGAATTTTTTAGATGGCTACCTGAGTCAGATTAGAACAACTACGCGATTTGTTTTCTATATAGTTGTGAGGATCACGTGAGTTTAGACTAAATAATCACATGATTATAGAAAATCTCTAAGTGCGACACATGTAGGAGAAACAAAGACTAAAATTTTTGCAAAGAAATTTCTTGTGTGGGCATAGAGGGCTTGCAACAATTTTCTAGAGAAAATTTAGTGCCGGGTAGAAGAGAAATTACGCACACAAAATGATTTTCTCTTAGAGTGTTTCTGGCTTCAGAAACTCAATATTTCTAGTTATAGTTGGCAGAGGAAGCAGGAAAAACTACACATTCCAGGAGGGGGTGTGAGTCACATAGAAACAACCAAGTAGGAAAGAGAGCAGATTCCTATTTAGTTTCTTTGGTACCGAGTTTTGCAGATTTTCAAATTTTTAGAGTTAGTTGTATGTGACTAACAATGGAGGTCATGTGAGTTCACGATAATTCAGATCTGTGCAACCATAGAAAATTTTAAGGGCGATTTTTTTCCCATGAGTGAAATTAAAGGCTTTTAAATTTTTATTGGGTGAATTTTTTGTATCATAGTATATTATTTCAAATTGCCCCAAATTTATTTTATAAAAAAAATAAATCTAGAGATTAGCCCACCATATTTTAAGGGAGAGGGTAAAAAAAGTAAATTTATATTTCAAATCACCCCAAATTTAGTTTATAAAAAAATTAGGTCTCGAGGTTAGCCCACCTTAATTTAAGGGAGAGGGTAAAAAAAGTAAATCTCTGGATTTAAGGGAGAGGGTAAAAAAATTAAATCTTTGGACTTAAGATGGATCTAGGTAAAAAATAAAAATCACAATATGTGAAAATAATTTTACTTGATCAAAATAAAATAAAAATAATATAAATAATAACATTAAAATAAAAATAATTTCATGGTATTGACATGTGGTATGAGAACCCATGGTATTTACCCATGGTATTCATGTGGAACATAACATATTTAAAGGGTAAAATTAAACCAACCTAGATCCATCTTAACTTAGGATCTACCAAGCAAAGAGAGAGGTATGAGATATCAAATAGCTTGTGACACAAACCTATTTTCACTGAGTGAAAATAAATTTAAACCCTTTTGAGGTTTGGTGGATCCAAAGTTAAACTGGATTTACAGTGGTCACATTTTGTAAGCCTAGATGGTGCTTCAAAAGTGGGTATGTTTTTTTATGTTATACATTCCTAGATGAGGCTTTAGAAGTGGGTATGTTTTTTATGTTATACATTTTACTTTTATTTCCCCATAAAGATAGAGATTTGTTTCCCCATTAAGATAGAAATTTAAAGGTAATAGGGAAATTGACATTATGGATTGTGTGAATTTGAGATGATGTAACAAAATATTCTTGTAATTTTCTCAGAATGTTAGATTTCATGGAATATTTTCTCTCCTCCATGGAATTCCTAATTCTTGTATCTCTAGGGTAGACATTATTTTAACAAAATATTCTTGTAATTTGCTCATAATGTTCGATTTCATGGCATATTTTCCTTCCTCCATGGAATTCCTAATTCTGATATCTCGAGGGTAGAAATTTTTTTAACAAAATCTTCTTGTAATTTGCTCAAAATTTTCGATTTCATGGAATATTTTCCCTCCTCCATGGAATTCCTGCAAGACGAGACTCATGCTTTAACTGAGCCTCATGAGCATCCTTTGGGAAAGGATTCATCTTAACTTCAGTAAGTTCAACTGACCTTTACTTTCATTTGAATACATTTATAGAAAATATTTAATATCAACAAGTTAAACATCATTTTAGCAAAATCTTATTGAAATTTAAGCTAAAATATTATATTTTCTGAAAAATAAATCTAATTAAAAATGAAACTTTGGAAATTTATTTTTATCAATGGCACATTTTTTTTCACCCTAATCTCTTCAAATTTTAATTGCACTGGCTTCAATATTTGCAGGTATACATTGTGTTTTTTTTTTTTTTAACTTTTAACTTAGATGAAATTCTTAAAAGGAAATGCTAAAAGTGATTTGAAGGGTTGTTTAAAAATGAGATCAGCATAAAAAAGTTCTATGATGGGTAGGAGGACCCTTCAAATATAACCCCTGAAGCCACGAATTTTAAACCTTCACAATTTACAATCTTCACAATTTCGAAATAAGTCTAGGTGGTGTTATTAATTTTTTTTTAACTTTATTCTTAGTTTCTTTTAATTAAGTATGAAAATTTGTTCTTTGAGAAGTAAATAAATAATATGTAATTATTTTATATTTTTATTTTTTTTAATGAAAATTATGAAAACATTTCCTTAGAAAGTAAGGAAATGATGATTCTACATATGTATTTTTTTTATGAAAATTATGAAATGAAATTCTAGCTATTTTTCATTTCTTGAAATGTATCTTTAAATACATACAAAGCTAGATTCTACAATTCCAAAAAAAATTACTCAAAAACTAAAAAGTGATTTTATCATAAATAATAAAAATACAAACAAAAAAAATTATGGGTTCTAATTAACACGCGAGTTACTTTTAATTCAAATAAACTATAACCTCAATCCCACACATAAAGTTATCTGAAACATTTAAAAAAAAAATTATTTTAACCAATTCCAATAAAATTTGCAAGGAAAATATATAATACTTTTAACACATAACCTTAATCTTATAAAAAAACAAAATAATACAATCACAAAAGAACACTAAGTTTCAAAAAAACTAACCCTATTTGAGGTTTGCGCCACTTCTACCTAATTTGATAACCAACATGGGAGGGAATCCCACATTGTTCTTCCAATAAAAAACATCCAATACCATAATAATTTTAGAGGTTATTACATTAAGAAGCACGACTTTTTAAGGAATAATCTTCCAAATCCAATGACAATCTTATCATTCATATAGAAACATTATTAAATTTAAAAGAATTACTCGACAAACGTTTCAAGGGTGCATACAAAAATTCCCAATTACTACAGGATCAAACGTAGGCATAAACTCAGTAAGGAAGTTGTCAAGTTACACAAAAGATCTAAGTTATTACAGAATCAAATGTAGGCATAAATTTAGTAACGTAGTTGTCTAGTTACAAAAGATATCTATGACAATACATAATCTCTTAATAGCCAGATACTAAAGACTCACTGGATAAGGAAAAAATGAGATAGCTTTAATTATTTGAGTCTTCACCTCCTTCCTTGTATCTAAATATCTGCCTTACGAAGAGTGAGTTATCCATCACCTCCCTTTCTTTTTAGCATTGGTGGCCTTAGGTTCCCATCTGGGTGCAGAGAGAACAATTCAAGCAATTCTCCCCTCTGTTCATATTCTGTTGAAATTGCTAGTCCCTGCTCATTAAATAAAATATAGCTTAAATTAGAATTTGAACAACGCATATGAGAACTTTGAAAACTAGAATATGAACAACGTATTTGAAAATTTTTAAAATTGGTTGCTAATGAGGAAAATTCATGTGCATATATGTTTGAAATCAATAATAAAAGCGAAGGAATTTGGATGTAAATTTAATATCTGACAACTAAAGAGGAAAAGTATGTAACAAAAGAAAATATTTGGTTTAACTTTTAACATTGAAGGCTCATTGCAATTCTTGAATAGGTTGGAAATATAATAAAGAAGAATTAGCCTAGCCAATTATTTGACTTGGATTTTCATTTTAATTGTAGTTTTCTCAATATTTTGATAATTCGATACATATGAACAAAGTTAATTGTTAACTATTTAACTTTGTGCATATCCATCAAAATTTCGAGAACATTTCGAAACCTGAAATGATTTATGCTCAAATCCTTTTGAAAACAACTTGGATCAATTTCTTATGCATTTAAAAAATATTCCCTATTAATATCCAAATCATATAAATTGAGAATCGATAATATACTTACTTGAGATAAAAATGTAGCTATATTCATCAAAGTCCCACAAATAATGTTGCAAGTTGGGGCTGAACACAGACAATGTCACAAATAAGATTTTTTTTAGGAAAATAGTTAAAATTATTGAAAAACATAAACAAACAATGTAGAGTTTACTAGGGGTTGAAGGGGTGTAGGGTGGCCCCAAATAGATCTCTGGGATTTCCTTCTCATATTGAGAGGACTTCTGCATGTAAATTTTTTGTTTTTTTCGTCTCTTGGTACAGTGAGTGTTTTGAAATCAATAAAAAATACTACTTTCTTCCACATCTCTATAGGATTTGAGTAAACTCACAATATTTGTGACCTAATCTAGAGTAGGGTTTGAGTAAACTCACAATATGAATTACATAGAATATGGCAGGGTTATCTAGATGCATAAAGAACAAGTTTGAGAAAAAAGAATTTATTTGGTTCAACATCACATGCCTTTGGGGGTGCCTTTCTGATTATTTCCCCTTGGGATGTGATAAGACATTTGTGGTAAAACATAATAAAAACATGTAAAAATATTTTCAACAGTGTATAACAAGAACCTAGAGCAACATTACCCGCGATTTTTCTTTTCCAAAACATGGAAAATTGTACATCATAGTTTTTAAATAAATATTTTACTTATTATTAATATGCTTCTATACAATGGTAACTAATCACTACTATTTTACAAATTTTTCTAATTTTTTAGAAGATTAACCAATAATTTTCAATACTTTATAACCTAGTGAAAAATTCGCCGATATTTAAGAAAATTTTATAATTTAGTGAAATATTCGCCAAAAAATTATATATGTATATTAAATTAATGAAAAAATAGGCTACACATTTTTCTATATACCATGGGGATTCGCCCATTTATTATAAATATAAAATTGTGGGGTTTCTTGAAATTTTCCTTGTGTGCAACATTTTGACTTTCAGTTAGTAGAGACAAGTTTCAGAGTAAGTGTGGGTTGTATAGTGTGAGTTGCAAAGAAAGGAAGGGTCCCACCTAGGGACTAGGCTCAAAAGGAGACAATTAGGCACTAGATCCAAGAGGAATATGACACTTTGGTGTGTTGAATGGGAATGATTCAGTGTAGAAGAAACAAGGAGATTAGTTAGATCAACTCTAGTTGTTGCAACAAGATAATTCCTTTACCGTGGGGGCCAACAACATCATAGTAGTAAGTAGGGTCAAAAGACACAATCTGTGATTAGACAGTTGCAAAGCTAGTTGCATTTAGTACCCAGGAGACAGTTGCAGTGACACAGGAAGTGTGAATTACCCAGTTGCAGTATGTAGGTGTAATTCCAACCAAAATATTCCCAGCACAGAGCTTTTTAGTCTAGTTTCCAATGCAGGAGGATAGTGCAAGATGCCATGATGGAGCAAGGATATTTCCCATTGGGATATTGAGACTCAAATGGAGTAGTGCCTTATAGAATATAATGCTTCAGGATCTGAGCATATCAAACTCATTACTTTAGTAGTTGTGACAAATATAGTAACAAAGTAGTTGCAACAACAATATGAGTAGATCAAAGAATCAGGTGGGGCCTATTGAGGTTGACATCGGTTGGTGTTTCTTCATGGATCATTACCTTGCTATAGGGGCCCATAGTATTACATAGTAGGATGGATCAATGGCAGTGATGTAGTTAGATTCCAAAGTGACAGTTGCAGCCAGGTGCTGAGGAGCGCAAAGCATTGTTGACAATAGAGTAGGAGGCTCAGTAGCAGAGTAAAAAAAAATAGTTGAGAGGGATTTTGGTTTCATATTCAGAGTTTATAGTTGTATAACAGTGTCAGTAGCATCACAAATGAAACATCAAAGTTGCATCGTGGTTGGTGGGTAGTGGCAGACAGTCGCAAAGGTCATGCATCAATAATGTGGTTCGAGGATGGTGCAGAAGCAGGGTGTTGTAGTAGTGCAACACTAGAACACATTTCTTGCTAAGACAAAGTGTTAGTTTTTTGTGGCATCAGAGGTGTTCTTGTCTCAAAACTTTGTGAAGAGGTAAAACACATGGGTTCTTTAAAACCTAGAAATTGTTTATGGAAGTTCCACCTAGATATGGTTCAATTAAATTAATTGACCATAATTAAAAATTTACTAATTCTAACTTAGGAAAAAGGGATTAATTAATAGAAATTAATTGAGAAATTGTGTGAATTGTGTAGAAATTCACATGGATCGACTTAGAGATAATCGCATCCATTGATCAAGTTTTAATCATAGTCTCAATTGGAGATTATAAGAAGATGACGATGGGTAGATGGAGAACACACTCAACATGTGAGTTCCTTGGAATATAGATCTACTTAGTTGAAAATATTGAGCAATGGAGAGAAGTTTGAGCCATAGGGACACACGAGTGAACACATTTCAAATACTCAGTGATCAGGTGATCGAGTAAAAAAGTGTCTGAGGAGCAAAGACATTGATCTACAGGATAATTTTTAGTTCCAAAAGAGGAAAAAGAGATTGATTTGAGTATTCCTCAATGCAGCTAGCCTAGATCAGCTGCAAGGTTCACGCATAATTTTTTGATGGGTCACAGTTATCGTGGCGCGATTTTTCCTAGTACAGTGGCCAGTATCACCTGAGTTTCCTAGCACAACTGCGCATATCAATCAGAAGTTGCGAGGGCTTGTACAAAGGTTGAATGACCAATTTTATAATGGAAAGGTTTGTCGGTGGAGTGAGAGAACCTTATTTGTAAATATTTTTTCATATCTTTCGGATTGGATAGCTAGCTGGGCTTCCAAATATTGTACTTAGACTTCACTATTGCATAATAAAATAAACCATCGGTTGCTGTACATGTTTTCCCACATTATTTTTTCCAGGGACTTTTGTCCAAAATAATTGTCAATTTTTTGTGTGCTAATATTTCTTAGTTTCTATTTTTCTTCCACCATATTTTATTGTATGGTGAATAAATTACAATATGATTGATTTGGCATTAATCGAAAAATTAACAAATTGTTAATCCGTTAGGATAATTAATTTCCATTTGCTGCATTTCTAGGGAATTTTCACATCAACATAATGTTCAACATGTGTATATATAACATGGGAAAGCATAAAGAATTGGTGATTATGATAATATTCACTCTGTATTTCATTTTGTGCAACAAATGTGTAATTTTATGAAAAATCGGTTATTGACAAAATTGTCCCTAGTGGAAAAGTTTCACGGGATTTTTTTAATTACGGGACTTGCCATTGAGCTCTATGAGAATGTTTGGTGTATTGATAATTTTTTTTTTCAAACATCTTCAAAAACTTTATGAAAAAAAATTATCTTCTTGTAAATGAATCCTTCTATAAATTGTAGCAATTGTACAGCCACTTGCATCACTCGATGTATGGATATATTCATATCTCTTCCATTCCACTTTTATGTTGGAAAATGATTGATCATTCATATCAATAGGATATTTATTATGAAACAAAGTCAAATTTCCACAATATCATGTTTTTTACTACCAACACATTTTGTTTCATAAAATAATTCATGATTTTCTCTTCCAGATAGAATTTGGGATATGAAATCATGGATAGTGGAAGGAGTTGAATTTTTCCAAAATGTATTACAAAAATTAAGGAAGGTGTTATAATATAAATTAAATTCCACATGATAACGACAACAAGTGTCATGTACAATTATGGGCTTAACATACCATGGTTTTTGTTGCACAAAAGCACTGATTGAGATATTAATTCCATGATTCTCATCTTTGAACTTCTTGAACAAGTCTATCTCAGTGGTGTCCAAGATATGTTTTGGATGTTCTTCATACTGATTTCTTGCTACTCTTCATCACATCACATCCCTTTCTTTTGGTGAAACACATGAATTTTTCATCCAATATTCACATATCATATTTTTAACATTTTCTTTAGGTCTCTCTTTGTATGGTTGCCTACAAATGACTGTCCAACAAGCAATTTCATCATTTACATCCATTTACAATCGAAATTTCCAATGATTGTGCAATTTTTTTCGTGAGGTACCTAATGTATTTGCCATAGATTTTATCAAATGATTTTATTAAATAATGAATTTATGTAATAGTTGATGAAACCACATCTATTTTTATTTCTCTACTTGTATCTAGATCACTTTTATTTCTATATCTCCCAATTGATTTCAAAGTACTACTTATATTTGGAATCACATTCTCCTTCACAATTTTATCTTTTGTTGATTTTTGAATGACCAATATTGTTGTAGCTTCTTTCAATTTTTTCAATATTAAGATACCTCTCAAAATTTGGGCTTGAACAGTCACATTTTCATCGTTGAAGAACTTATCAATAATCAGCTTGACACGATATCATATAACATGGCCAAATTTTTTATCTCCGTATGTGCTAATGTCAACATTTTACATCTCATCATAAATATTTATTTTATCTGTACATATGAGAATTTAATTTAAATGAGTACAATTATACATTAAATAGTTAAATTAAAAAATAGTGAATGGAATTGAAACTAGTAAATATGTATAATTTCAATAATACATGACATATATGTACATACCAATGGGTGATTCAAACTTATTCTTCACTTGAATCTCTTTCAACATATTCATCAACATCATCAATGAATCGTTCATTTTATTCTCCACTTTGTCAGTTTGTCTTTCAACATTTTAAATCTCATCATCAATGTTATGAGGAAAAAATCTCTTTGTTTACATTGCAAAATATTTTTCAAATTAGTTCATCAGATAAAAATTAAATTACATAATACACTATTAACATACATTATGTACATTAAATTTAAATCAATCTCAAGGGGAAAATACAAGTAGTTCTCTAAAATCAAATGGAAGATATAGAAAGAAGAGTGATCTAGATGCATGTTGAGTAATACAAACAGAAGTGGTTTTATCAACTACTAAAGAAAACTGTTTGATAAAATCTATGGAAAAAGCATTAAGAGCCTCACGAAAAACATTGCACAAGAATAGGAAATTTTGATAGAAAATAGATGAAAATGATGAGTTTTCTCATTGTATAGTCATTTGTAGACAACTATAAAAAGATATATTTGAAGAAAATGTTAAAAATATGATATGTGAATATTACATGAAAAATTCATGTCTTTCACCAAAATAAAGGGATGTGATTTGATGAAGAATAACACAGAATCAGTATGAAGAACATCCAAAAAATATCTTGGACACCACTTTGATAGAGTTGTTCAATTTCAAAGAAGAGAATCGTGGAATTAATGTCCCAATTAGTGTTTTTGTGCAACAAAAACCATAATGTGTTAAGCCTATCACTGTACATGACATTTTTTGTTGTCATTATCATGTATAATTTCAATTATATTATGACACCTTCCTTAATTTTGGTAAAACATTTTGGATAAATTCACATCTTCCTTCCACTATCCATGATTTCATATCTAAGATTCTATGTGGAAGAAAAAATCATGAATTATTTTACCAAAAGAAATGTGTTGGTGGTAAAAAATGTGATCATTGTGGAAATTTGACGTTGTTTCAGAGAAAATATCCTATTGATATGAATGAACAATAAATTTCCAACATAAAATTGGAATGGAAGAGACACGAATATATTCATACACTGATTAGTGCAAGTGGCATTACAAGTGCTAGAAGGATTGATTTACAAGAAGAATAAATTATGGTGATAGAGTTTTTAAACAAGTTTGAAATAAAATTCTATAAATACACCAAACATTCTAAAAAATCTCGATGGTAGAACTTGCAATTAAAAAAATCCCATGAAATTTTTCCATCATAGATAATTTTGTCAATAATTGATTTTGTAGAAAATTACACATTTGTTGCACAAAATGAAATATATAGGGAATATTATCATTATGACTAGGTATCTATATGATTGTCCATGTTTTATATAGACATGTTGACCTGAATGTTGATCATATAAAAATCATGAGTGAGAATCGACATGTTATTAAAGAATATCATTTTTATATCAACAATGATCATACATATGATACACATTTTGTACAATATTTCCTTGATAAGTTTTATGATTTAATGAAAGCTAGTGGAACAAAATTCAATGAACATTGGTTAGATGGATGCACATGTCAATTCAAATCATCATGATCATTCTTTTGGTTGTGTCATCTTCATATAAAAACAACATTGAACATTGTTAGAATTTTTTTGAGACTGATCATGGAAAATGATAACATGGTAGCACAAGGGCATATATAAAATGAGCCCTTCAAAGATATCAAATGGATTTCTCTGCTAACCTACTTGTCTCGGCTGATCAGTTTTTTCAATGGTGCATGTTGCTCTAAGCCATGAGAATAACCCATCAAGGGAGGTACACAATTATGCACACATATATGAACTTGTATATAATTTTAATATATCATGACTTTTATTAATTTTAAAATTTATAAATTGTAATTTAAATAACTGAACAATTATTATCTTTGATATATAAATTGTATTTTAAACAACATATTTAAATTCTTATTTGAATTTACTACAAGTTATTTTGGGATATTGGAGTCCAAGATGTAGATAGATCAATTTTGTAAGAAGCTGAAGCGGTAAACGAGACTCAAAAATTGCATTCAATTAAACAAAAGAGTACCGAAATGTGTTTGCATTTGATAAAAGAAAAAATATTTTTTTTTCCCTGTTTGCATGCATAGAAGACACAACATTCAATGATTCTTAGAAAAAAAATATGTATGTGAAATCTTGGCAACATACAAAACTTAATACAAAGGGGAAAATGTGAAAGCTTGGAAGAGATGGAATCAGAGGAGACTTTAGTGTCATCCGAAGGTGAAAAAAATATCATCTTGTTAGAGTTGGTAATATTTCAATTTCTTTCAAAGGATATATATATATATATATATATATATATATATATATATATATATATATATATATATATATATATATATAAAAATGGTGTACAAGTATAGATAATAGTTAAAATATAGATATGGATCTAATAAAATTATACATGGTGCTAACTAATTTCTTGTTAATGATGATCTGAATTTACACATTGTTTTTTATTGTGCAGGAGATGCTTTTGTTGTAGTTGCAACCATTAACAACATAGAAAATTTCAATAACTATTTGATGCGGTGCACTAAATGAAAGATGAAGTTTTTGGAGGACTATGACGATAATGGTTTTATATATGAAAGAGGGTCTATTATACTGAAATATATTTCTTCCAAGAAAGTCATCAAACCAAGTGTCACGTTTACTTTTAATACTAGCAACTTGATGGGCCATAAGTTGTCAATATAGTCAGGCCATAAGTTGTCAATATAGTCACTTGGTGTGTGCAACATGCATAAAGTTGGTAGAAGTTCAATTAAGAACAAAATCAAAATTTAAAATATGGAGAACGTCAAAAGCCGACCATGAACAAATCATTGAGGATGAAATTCCTTTAGAATCTTTTTAATTGAATTTACCAACAATATCTTCTCCTTGTATTCATCTCTAATAATTAGTTAAGAAAGAGTTCAGGTAGATTGTTAGCCTTCCTTTTTGTGCATTGCTAATTTGTCCATTCTAGCTACTAATATGTATTACATAATTTTTTTCATTAATGTGATGCCTTTGTTGTCAAGTTAAAAGGAAATGAAAAGATCCCAAATACTACTATAATGTAAGGATGTAGCATCATAATCTTCTTATTTGTTGTTGATCATACATCTATTATGTTTGCAATGCATTTTTCTTCTTTATGTCATCTTTGTGTTTTTCAAATATTTTTAGTGCTATGTTGATGACATTATTTACTTTATTACAATCACATTACTATCAATTTCAAATGTTTTGTAATGTTTTTGTAATTTTTGTATCTCTTTAACAGCTCAATAGAATCAAGTTTCTTAAATAGGTAAAAAAAAATGCATTTTAATGAGTGTTTGTACTATACATTCTATATACATTCTATAATAACATTTGAGATTAATGCAACTTAATTTAATTCAACATTGCAATTTTTAATTCCCAATCTTTAAGCTTTCTCAATTTTCATGAAAAATGCAATAGTAACTGAATTTAAGGAAAATAAGGTACTTTAACTTTAGAATGTATGTATTTAACAATATTAATGGAGTGTCCTTATGTGAAAAACACATATCTCATATATATGTACCATAAATCTTGTATAAATGAAAAATATGAAAAATGCAATAGTAACAGACTTTAAGGAAAAGAAGGTAAATTAACTTTAGAATGTATGTATTTAATAATCTTAATGGAGTTTTCTTATGTGAAAAACACACATCTCATATATATGTGCCATAAATCTCATATAAAGAGAGAAAGAGCGAAGCCATATTATATATATGGGCTCGTATAAAGAGAGAAAGAGAGAAGGCATATTATATATATGGGGAACTTACTACAAAAACACTTTAAAAAAAAACTTCATGCAGCTATAATATAATTGATTCCCATATTCATATGAAATATTTCATTTCATACCTCTTAAATTTTACTATAAAAAGTTGGTGCCCGCATTTTTTAAATTAAATGACTTCATTGTTCACAATTTTGATGCATTCTACTTAGCTACATTTTAACTATATGCATTCTACTTATCTACATTTTAACTATATGCATTCTACTTATAACTAGATGCATTCTACTTATCATATTGATTTCAAATATACATTATAACTAGATGCATTATACTTATCATTTTAATTTAAAACATATATCACTTGAAAAATTAGTATGGAAAACTATAATTATTATATAAATCGAGAAAGAAAAAAGGTATATTGTGTATGAGGCAATTTCTACAATTTTTATTATTAATTAAAATCTCATGAGGCTATAATATAATTTCATCCCATGTTCATATGAAATATTTCATCTCCTACCTATTAAAGTTTTATTATAAAAAGTCAGTGCCCACATTTTCTAAATTAAATGTCTTCATTGTTCAAAATTTTGATGCATTCTACTTATACACATTTTAACTATATGCATTCTACTTATCTCCTTATGCTTTCTACTTCTCATTTTAACTTCAAACATACATCACTTGAAAATTTGGTATGAGGAAACTATAAATATTACATAGGGTATCAAAAGTTGGGTATTAAAGCTCTACATATATGAACCATACAAAGTACAAACTAAATGAAAAATTACTTTCATTGCTTCATATTCATCAACTTAATGTAAAATTTTTAAGGATAAACCTATGCATCATGAAAAATATACCATGTTTTATAATGATTATTGTTGATTAAATTCACAAACTATAAGTTGAAAAATTACATCACACAAAGAGTATCAAATTAACTAGAACAATGGTGGGTAATAATGGAATCGAAAATGTGACTTATGTGATTACATTTGTTCAAAAATTTTATGCATCCTACTTATCCACATTATAACTATATAATTGATTCATTTTTCTTATCATTTAACTTCAAACATACGTCACTTGAAAATTTGGTATGGGGAAGTTGTAACTATTACAAAGGGTATCAAAAGGTGGGTTCTAAAATTGTACATATGTGAGCCATACAAAGTATCAATTGTTGGGAAAAATACTGAGGGGGGGGCGGGGGGGGGGGGTGAATCAGTATTTACTGCATATTCAAAACTTTTTACTTTTTCATTCCTTAAAACCCATACGCTACTTTGCTGAATCCAAGTAGCGTATACACGCGGATATCCTTCATAAAACTCGCGTATACACAGAGATCTAATTATGCCATTAGTTCTTCACTTATATCATTCCATCATTCATTCATTAGATGTTCTATAAACAATAAACATGTGCAGTAAGTGCAGTAATAAACCATCACACAAAGCATCACACATGAACACCAGGATTTTAGGTGGAAACCCAAGTCGAGAGAAAACCACCGCCGTAGTTGCTCGCCCTTCAATATTTTATTATAGAGAAAACGTCTTACAACATATGTGCTGGTGCAGACTCCTACCAGCACGCAGGCACCCACCTGCGCTCGTTTACCAACCTCTCCTGGAAGGGAGCTACGACCCCCTGACTCGTTTACCAGCCTCTCCTGGAAGGGAGCTACGACCCCCTGACTCGTTTACCAGCCTCTCTTGGAAGGGAGCTACAACCCCCTGATTGAAGGCTACAACCTTCAGCACCACCTTGGACCACGTTTCATCAATTTTCACACTCGATCCAACAACTTCAATAGAACAACATTTGCAGGCCACATTTCATCATATTTTCACACTGGACCCTTTCCATACTTTTAAGTTCAACCATACATCACCAAAAGATACATATCAACACAGATCAGATAGCAGAAACACAGTAGAATAGATCAGATATTTCATACCCCTTGCTTCAGCAAACCCTAGTTTGCATACGCGCTTTCCCTTCACTGATGTCGCGTATATACGCGCTTCCGTCCACACCAACTAGCGTATACTTCTGTACATATTACAGAACCAACTTAATTGCGCATACGTGCTTTTCCTTCAGCGGAGCCGCGTATATACGTGCTTCCTCTTCGGCGAACTAGCTTATGGTTCTTCAGAGATTTTAGAACAATAGTTTCTTTCTCTCAACAGAAGGACTCATGCGATTTAATCCTCACTGTAGAGAGAAGCAGAGAGATAAGCAGTTCTGCCTTCCTTCCTGGACTTCTCTAATCATTCCATAAACAGATCTAGCAAATACAAACACATTTCAGATCTATATCCCCTTCTTCATCATTGGTGCATCATACATTCAAATTTATCATTCAAGTGTAACCCTTTCCATTCAGATCTACTTCAAAGAGAATTATTCATTCAAGCTCAGACATCTTGCTCCCACACTCCTTATTTTCACAATGAAATTCTTCTCCTTATATAGGTTTACCCTTTTTCAATACCATGAGCCAAACCAATACCATGAGCCCAAAACTACATTACTTCCGATGGTATTCCTGGACGGGGCCTTTTAGACGATTCATCACCCAATACAATGGGTAAATACCATGGTGGTTACCCCCTCTTTTGCACTTTTTGAGTGCTTTTTCCCATACGCGACTTGTCACGTTCTTTCCCGCATGCATACGCGACTTCCCCTAGACATATCCGCGTATGCCTAGAGACATACTCTTTTCATCATATAATTAGCACATGCTGAATTCCTTTCTCTATAGCCTTCTGTACACACTGTAGATACATCAGATTTACTTCATCAAGAACATATTCTATCAAGCACAACTTCACCAAGTAAGTTGTCATCATCTTCATCTAGAGGGTTGCCTTTCAAGGACAACATTCATCATCATATTGCTAACAAACATCATTTACCAAGTCCATCACATCAAGAATAACTTCATCAGGTGGATTGCCATCAAGGACAACACATGTCAATAGTCGCATGTCTTCATCTTCATTCAGTGGGTTTCCATCAAGGAACAACACTGACTATATTTCCAAATAATCTCCCTTTGACTCAGATACAAACCACAATGTGTGCTTTTATTACTACAACAGATAAGCAAGACATCGACAATTGTCACTCTCCTAATTTTTCATTAATTACTATTCCAGACTCAACACCATGTCATTCCCTTTGAAATCAAGTGGCAAAGGGCAGATCAAAACCAAGGGATCAAACCAAATACACTCTCCCTTTGACATCAAGGGCAAAGGGCGGACCAAAACCAACACAAGGTTTTTCTCCTCTTGTAGAAGGAAGCGCTCTGCAGATCTGATGTACACTGAAGTGACCATGCTCCCCCTGAGTTCATGCTGAACCTACAAACATATTTTTCAATGAAGTACATGACTCTATGACCTTCCTATAACCAATGACTCATACTTACATCAAAGATCCATCCAAGTGGATTTACATATGAGACTCAAATACCCAACCAAGTGGGTTTACACATCTCAACTCAACTACCCAACCAAGTAGGTTTACAAATTTTGACTCAACTACCCAACCAAGTGGGTTTAAAAATTTGAACAAGTCCTTACATGAATGAATATTACAATTTTACAATTTGTAATCCACCAAGCCCTTTTCAACAAAAATATGACGATTTACACCTTAACACTCTAAAATCCTCAAGAAAGGAGAATATTTTAACCATCATAATTACCAATGCTTTACACTTAAAGCCATGTTCTCCTAATCTGTGCATCCAAGCATCCTTTTCATGTGACTAAGGCTCCCCCTTAGTTTGTGCATCATGAACACTTTCATCAACAAATCATCAAAACATCTTTATCAAACACGAGAAATAGAATTATGAGAACTGGAACACCACCAGAGATACCAAACAGTATCAGAGATACCAAACAACACTGCAGCTGTGTTGAAAAGAGCTGACTCCAAGCAAAAATTTGTCAGCAATCAGACATACGCAGCTTTCTGTGCATGAACTCGCGTATATACGCGACTGTGTTTCAGGACACCCGCGTATCCACTACCATCTTCTATATTTTGACCAGATCTGATCCTCTCAGGAGGAAACATAAAGCACCTTTGGGCCTTTCTTTCTGAGATATTTGAATGCTTCCCTGGAATACAGATAGATAGAACAAAGTAGTTGTGTCTTCAAGCGTCATCCAACGGTTGTAGCATAAGCACATTAGTAACCAAGCCTTCATATTCTTTGCAGCATCAATACAATCTTTCCAAGAGAGATTATCATACCAAAACAACATCTTCAAATATGTGTCAAACAATCATCCATGTGGTCCAATATCATCAAGACTTGTAATAAGCAGGCATACAGGCAAAAAGATCTCAACTATAGTAACAAACTCTGCATGATCTATTCTTATTTCTGAATCAAACGACATCCAACTCATCCATGTGTGAGCACAAAAGATACTTATCAGCAACCAGGGCTCAAAATCTCATCATAATAAACCATGTACCAAGTCATCATCATTTGAGCATGAGTATCACAAAAACCAAAGAATAAGCAGCCATATTGCCAACAATGCAATCATTAGTATTCAACCTGCTGCTCCCCCTAAACCAATGCTCTTCCTTAGCTTGCAATCTGAAGCACCTTCAACAGCAAGTCATCAGCAACAATCTCTGCATGATCTGTCCTCATCTCTGAATTATCATCTCAACAACGAATGCTCTTCATAAAAAAGCAACCAGGCTTCATCCATAATGTTCAACACAAGAACCCATGTATCATTTCATTATTATGAGTATAACCAGAATAATGCTAACAGTGCAATCATCAGCAGTCAGACTGATGCTCCCCCTGGACCTCTGCTCCAGATCTTTAGTTATCAGATAAATTATTTTATCATCAATGCATACGTGTCTGTGTCTGATGAAACTCACGTGTATACGCGACTTTGGTTAATATAACCCGCGTATGGAAAGTGAAGCATATAAAAATTTCATCTTCCTTCATTTCCTCCTGAGCTTGTACCTCCTGTACCTGTCCTTTCCTCATCAGATGCGCTGTCAGAAGTAAACATAACCAGAATAATCAAATCAACCATGAGAGTCATCATGCATTTCTCCCCCTATGACGATACATTACTAAATCTCATAATGTATCCCACATCATTCCTGCAGTCAGTAAGAAAAGTCAGCTTTATAAGCGGATGACTGCAGTAGGGTCAGAATTCCCTACGTTTCTGATCGGTCCTCCATCTTGAATTGAGTGTTTTCTTCAAGAAAATCATTGTCTTCTAGAGCATCCACAAAAATATCCTTTTCTTCTCTAGATTGACTCTTATTCCATCCCTCCATCTTTTTGATTTGCTTAAACTTTCTATTTGTGTGCTTTATTATCCAAATTCTCATAATCAGCTCAATCCGCATCTTTCTACATGTCCATACTCGTTTACAAGCATAACATCTCATGTGACCAGAGAAATAAGCATAAGAATCATAATGAGTATTTCTAATCTTTCTCCTTTTGCAATCAACTGCTTTATGTCCATACATGTTACATGAGAAACAATATCCCTTGAAGAAACTAGAGTACCTTTCTGAGTAGACCCTATTTGTTTGTGGCTGAAATGATCTGCTCCTGCAATTTGCTGCAACATGCCCATAATTATGACATTTAAAACATTCAACTTTCTTGAATGAATTCTTTTGAGAATTCATGATTGTTGGTTGATCTTTTATTTCTTTCAACACTTCAGGTTTTGCATTGACATCCTCTGAATCTTTAGCACTTCCTTGTGAGCTAGATTCTCCTTTAACAGTTTCATGGAAAGCAAGACCAAGTTTGATAGTAGGAGACCTTTGATTACTCAGAATATTGTCCAAAATATTAGTACTATCATGAAACCTCAAAAGTTTAACCTTTTCTTCTAATTTACCTTTGAGAATGTTTACCTCAACTCCAAGGCTTCGACATTGCTTTGTCATGCTTTCTTCTTTCCTTCTTCCATCTTCTACTTCGATCCTTCAAATTTAGGATCTCTTCTTTCAACCAATTCCTTTTCGTTTTCTTCACATGTTTGTTCTAGCTCTTCATTCTTCTTATTTGATTTATCTTCTTTTGAGAGATATGATTTCGTCTTCCAACGTATTCTTACTGACAAAGCTTCTAGATCTCATCGCAGAGATGATTGCAAATGTATACTTCATTCTTTGCTTGATTTTTCAAAATCTGCTTCTAGTTCTTTAATTCGATTGGATGCATAAGCATGAAACCTTTGATACTTGTCCACCTATCCATTCAGCATTTCTATTTGATCTTTCATTTGAGATGTGATCTCTTTGTAAATAGAATCTTTCGTATCAATTTCCTTTTGTTGTTCTTCAACTTTGATCTTGATAGCTTCCACAACTTTACTATCTTCACCATTGTTTGCACAAAGAAGAGTATTACAAGTGGCCTTCTTCTTTTCCTTCTTTGCCATGAGTATTTGTAGAGCTTCGTCAGAAACTTCTGGATCCATACTGTGACTTTCACTATCATAATCTTTGCACATGCAATTAAGTAAGAGACAAGAACAACGATTAATACCTGGTTCATCTTCTTCAATTTTTGCTATACATGATTTCTGAGGTATCTCCTTGTTTCGAGTAGGTTTCTTCTTTTGCTTCTTTGCCATGAGCACTTTCAGATCATGGTCAGAATCTTCTTCATCTTCACTGGACACTTCATCATCATCTTCTTTTGCATAATAACTCTTTCTCTTTTTGAATTGTTTCCCTTTACCATGTTTTTCTCTATAAGGACATTTAGCAGCATAATGACCAACTTTTCCACACTTAAAACATTTGAAAGGAAGCTTACCTTTGAATCTTCCAGTCCCTAGTTGAAGTTTTCTCACGAAATTCGCTTCTTCTTCATCGGATATATAGATGGATTCTTTGATAACTTCCTTTTCCTTTCCTTTTGCAGATACCTTAAAAGTAGCTTCTCTGATTTGAGAAGGACCTCCTTGTCTCATTTCAAAAGCAGTCAGGATACCATGTAATTGAACAACAGTAAGAGTTTGCAGATCTTGCCTTTTCTGTCTTCAATGGTCAAACTTTAATGTCAAATTTTAAAGTCAAGATCTTAAGACTTTTTCCACCAGAGTAGTATCAGTTATGGTTTCACCCAAATTTCTCATTCGATTTACAATATCATCCAAACGTAAGAAGAATTGAGCAATACTCTCATCACTATGCATCTTCAAATTTTCATATTCAATTCTACGAGTTTGGAGTTTTGCACTTTTTACCTTTGTATCTCCTTCATAGCTCAGAATGATCTTGTCCCATATTTCTTTTGCTGAATGTAGCTGCATTACTTTAGCAAATTTTGATTCAGACATGCTTCCTAATAAGACATTCACTACTTTGGCATTGATTTCATACTTCTTCCTTTTTGCTGCATCAGTAGGAATACTTGCTGGGTATTGATAACCTTCTTCCACGATTTCCCATACATCTGCACCAAGACTTTGCAGATATGCTTTTGTTCGTACCTTCTAGAATATCAGATTTCTTCCATTGAATAGAGGTGGCTTTATAGACATTACCCCTTCGGGTCCCCATTGCGATCAGATCCTCCCGTTTCATCAAGATTCTGGCAGAACTCTCCTTCCGATACCAATTGTTGGGAAAAATAATGAGGGGGGGTGAATCAAGTATTTATCGATATTCAAAACTTTTACTTTTTCATTCCTTTAAAACCCATACGCTACTTTGCTGAAGCCAACTAGCGTATACACGCGGATATCCTTCATACAAATCGCGTATACATAGAGATCTAATTATGCCATTAGTTCTTCACTTATATTATTCCATCTTCATTCATTAGATGTTCTATAAACAGTAAACATGTGTAGTAAGAATAGAACAAAGCATCACACAAAGCATCACACATGAACACCAGGATTTTTAGGTGGAAACCCAAGTCGGGAGAAAACCACCGCTGCAGTTGCTCAGCCTTCAATATTTTATTATAGAGAAAACATCTTACAACATATGTGTCACAGATTCACTTTAAATACACAAGCAGCACTAATTGCCATTGCCATCAAATGTTCCCTCCTGAAGGGGAGCTACGACCCCCCGACTCGTTTTACCACCTCTCCTGAAGGGAGCTACGACCCCCTCGCTCTCTCATTTACCAGCCTCACCTCGGAGGGAGCTACGAAACTCTCTGACTGAAGGCTACAACCTCAAAGACCACCTTGGACCACGTTTCATCAATTTTCACACTGGATCCAACAACTTCAATAGAACAACATTTGCAGGCCACATTTCATCATATTTTCAAACTGGACCCTTTCCATACTTTTAAGCACAAACATACATCACCAACAGCTGTTTATCAACACAGATCAGATAAGAGAAACACAGCAAAACAGATTAGATATTTCATACCCTTTGCTTCAGCAAACCCTAGTTTGCATACGCGCTTTCCTTTTACTGATGTAGCATATATACGCGCTTCCGTCCACACCAACCAGGGTATACTTCTGTAGATATTACAGAACCAACTTAATTGCGCATACGCGCTTTTCCTTCAGCGAAGCCACGTATATACGCGCTTCCTCTTCGGCGAACTAGCGTATGGTTCTTCAGAGATTTTAGGTCATTGTATTTCTTCAGAACAGATACTTCACACAGATTTAACCCTTCACTTTAGACAGATGTTCGCCTCTTCCTGGATCTAATCATTCCATAAACAGATCTAGCAAATACAAGCACATTTTAGATCTAGATCCCCTTCTTCATCATTGGTGCATCATACATTCAGATTTATCATTCAAGTGTAACCCTTTCCATTCAGATCTACTTAAAAGAGAAGTATTCATTCAAGCTCAGACATCTTGCTCCCACACTCCTTATTTGCACAATGAAATTCTTCTCCTTATATAGGTTTACCCTTTTTCAATACCATGAGCCAAACCAATACCATAAGCCCAAAACTACATTACTTCCGATGGTATTCCTGGACGGGGTCTTTTAGATGAATCATCACCCAATACAATGGGTCAATACCATGGTGGTTACCCCCTCTTTTGCACTTTTTGAGCGCTTTTGCCCATACGCGACTTGTCACGTTCTTTCCCGCGTGCATACGCGACTTCCCCTAGACATATCCGCGTATGCCTAGAGACATACTCTTTTCATCATATAATTAGCACATGTTGAATTCATTTCTCTATAGCCTTCTGTACACACTGTAGATACATCAGATTTACTTCATCAAGAACATATTCTATCAAGCACAACTTCACCAAGTAAGTTGTCATCATCTTCATCAAGAGGGTTGCCTTTCAAGGACAACATTCATCATCATATTGCTAACAAACATCATTTACCAAGTCCATCACATCAAGAATAACTTCGTCAGGTGGATTGCCATCAAGGACAACACATGTCAATAGTCGCATGTCTTCATCTTCATTCAGTGGGTTGCCATCAAGGAAAACACTCTGCATCATATTTCCAACATCAATTAAATAAAAATTTACTTTCATTACTTCATATTCATGAACCTAAATGTAAAACCTTTAAGCATCAAACGATGCATCTTTCAAAATGTATCATGTTTTATAATGATGATTGTTGATTAAACTCACAAAATATAACTTGAAACCTTACATAAAACTATGGAAATTAACTAGAACAACCAAACAAATGTTGATCAATGAGAACTTTGGTGGGTCATAATGGCATCCAAAATGTTGACTTATATGCGATTAGAATTCAAAATTTTGATGCATTCTACTTATTATTTAACTTCAAACATACACCACTTAAAAATTTGGTATGGGGAAATTGTAACTATTACAAACAGTATCAAAAATTGGGTTCTAAAACTGTACATATGTTATCCATACAAAGTACCAGCTAAATGCAATTTTACTTTGATTGTTTCATATTCATGAACTTAAATGTAAAAAATTTAAGCACAAACCATGCATCATGCAAAATGTACCATGTTTTATAATGCAATTTTGGAGTATGTTTGATTTGAACAACTTTATTTTAAAACTTAACTAACAACCCACATCCATAGTAGCTCTTCTATATAAGATGATAATTTATTCATGAATGCAAAATGTACCCCATGTTTTATAATGAAATTTTAAGTTACGATTGTTATATTAACTTTCTCATAAACCTCCTTGTAAATTCTTGCAAATAATGAACAATTCGATCCTTGCACTCAAAAGCAATCATTAGAAACAAAACTGTATTTATTTTAACACTAATATTGTAGATGAAAGCATTTAAAAACAAACTTGAGCTATCAAAAATTGGAAAAGAAATCTTAATTATTGGGAATTGAAAAGTAAACATTAGCTATGAGAAAATAAAATGTAGCAACTTCAAAATAATGGAAAAAAATGAAAACCAAAACAATACATACACCCAAAAATTAATTCCCACATGATACAAAACACCAAACAATGAAATTAATTTATAAATCTACACTCAACCTTATAATTAACCATCTCTATGTAGAGTCCACAAGAAAATATTATAAAATATACTCAAAACATGAGTATTTTATCTATACAAACAAACCATTTCTTCTGTCAGACCTGTACTCAGTCATTCTATGCTAAAGGGTGAGTGCAAAAAATGAAATTTGCAACCGGTAAGAAATGCATGTATACTTGAAATCTTGTATAAAAATAAGCAGATTGATATAACACGTTTAAGTTGAGAATAAATCTTGATCATATTTTAACAATGACTGCTCCAGGTGCACTCTCATTCATTATGAAAAAATCCTCACAATATTCTACCACAAAAGCTACAAACAACGCAACTCATGCTCCTTAGAGGTTTCACACCTTTATAAGAAAATAATACTATAATCTAAATAAACTCTAAAAGAAATACTCTATCATTGCTCATAGGAAAGAAGTTTTAAAGAAATAGAGCATAAATCATCCCTTAAAATATCTTGGAGAAATAATCAAACAATTCCTTGAACCATGCACTGAGAAAAATGGGACAACTCATCTCATACACAGTTGTGAAACCTCAAAAAAACAAGACATATAGTGTGCAAGACATATAGATTTGAAACTTCTATTTCATCACATCACACCTATTGAAATGCCACCATTGGGAATTTCGTAAGCCCAACAGATAATATATAAATAACTCAAGTCATTAAAAGTTCTCTAACATCACAATAAACCTAATACAACTAAGAAAATTTCGATACAATTTACTCGTCAATACAAACTTTAAATTTTAATGGATATAATGAAACTTCAATTGTAACTGAAATAAATTCAAAGTGCACACTTAGGATTGCATATATTGTAAATCAATGAAATGGTCCAACCCAAAAACTATATGAAATGACCTTCGCTAAAAAAAATGATACAAATTAGATTTCCTCATATTTAAATTTGGTATTTATAATAAATTTTTTATTATCATCGTGTTTCTAGATCTAGATATATGAAATTAAGACAAAGCATGTAATATTTCATTAAAATAAACCACTATGTTTGAAAGTAAAAACACCAGTCTTTAAAATACCAAAAGCTAAGTGGAGATCTAAAACCTATAATTCCAAATAAAAACACAAAATAAGGGAAATGAGAAGGAGGACAACAAGTTGGGTTGTGGGGGCCTCCCAACCAACTTGTTGCCTCTTTAAAATAAATCAAATTACATGACCACGAGTTGAATAAAAAAAAAAAAATTAAAAACCTGGCACAATATTATTGCATTGAAAACATAGCTCAATATTCTACATCATCGATGCTCAAGATAGAACACCAAAGGGACATCTACTTCCCAACCTATGGAAACAACATTGCCCAATAATATTGTTGCTTTGCACAAGGCCATGAATTACTTTATATGAATCTATACAATACCAATTTGGTTCTAGACAAGCCAATCTACCTACAAGCAAGATGACGAACAATTTTCCATCAATGGAGATTTGGTTCAACCACCATCCAATTCAAAAAAATCAAGATATGGTGCATAATTTGTATTCTAGGCATAATTCTCGAATTCTGCATTTATTTTTTATTTTTTATTTTATTTCTATTTTATTTTGTTATTATTTTTTTTAAACTTCCTCAAAGAAGCCCGTATTTCTGCCAAACCATGGTTATTTTAGAAAATTGTTCAGAGGAAACCTAATTTTCCATGTTTTCAACAAAACCCTTGTTTCATAATTATAGAATTTGTCCTAATTTGTATGCAAATCAAGGAGGAATTCAGAAGTTTCATACCTTGGGTTAAGTATTTTTTTGAACAAAAATCAAGTTCCCTAATGTGAACCTCATGTTGGATGTTATCCTTTAAAGTCCCTATGAAGACATAAACCCTGCGTTCCTCTGGAATATTAGTTACCCTTATATTCAATTTTTGGAAGTCCTCAATGTGCTCCACCATTGAACCCTTTTGTTTGAGATTTATCAATTCTCTAAAGAAGGTGTTGCTCTTTGTTTCCTCATAATGTGTTATCATTTCCTCCGTAAAAATTGAACAAGTGACAATGTTTTTATGGGAGCAAAGCCATCAATACCATACAAATGTATTTTTCTCTAAATATAAAGTTGCAATGCATACCTTTTGTGTGTTTTTCACATTATGGAGATCAAAATATTGCTCCATCTGTAGTATCCATGTTACCAGATCCTTTCCATCAAAATTCCTCATATCGATCTTTGGAACATGGTGGGTCTTAAATACAACATTAGAGTCTATGAAATAATGATTAACATTTATTTTGTTCTCATCATGAGTTTCACTTACTATTGTTTCACCATTAGGAATCATTTCTTGTAGCATCTTTGTCAAACCTTCCTTCAAACTTTCCATGTTTGCTTTTAGACCATTCTTCATGTCTTCCATGTTTCATTTCATTTTTTATTCTATACCATCAGTATTATCTTCCACACCATTCTTAAAACCATCCATATTAGCTTACATTCCTCCCTTCAATCCATCCATATATTTCTTCAAACCATCCATCTAAGCTTCCATTTCATTTTTTTACTCTTTGCGAGAGCGAAATTTGTTGCACTTGGTATCGTAATTTTGATATATCATGTTGCACTTCTTCCTCTTCATGAGTCATATTAGAGCCTTTGAAGGGATTAATGGGTGTGTAATTATTTTTGGGGGGCATTTTAGAACCCAATACTGATATATATGCTTCAATATTCCCTTGGAATCACTTCAAACTGATTTTTCAAACTAGACTTGTGCAATTTTTAAAAAAATAATACACAACTCTATCTTTCTTTTGAGGAGCTAAATATTGAAACTGATGTACTTTTTTAATTTCATATTCCCAAGATTTTATGTTTGTTCTTGTAGTAGCCCTCTAGGTCTTCTTTCCAATTCCATAGGTTAGACCTAATTTGGATTCTTCAAGGTAAAGTTATTCTTGATCTCCCACAATGACCTAATTATAAACTAGTTCAATATAGCAAACTTGTACGGAATGTCACGTATCATTGTTTTGTCCTTCGGCTATAAAATTGATAGAAAAGAAACTAAAGTCTGTGCAATTTTGGTCACTTTTTACAGAATTCCAATCCAATGTCTGAAACAAAATTTATGAAGAGTTTCCCTCGACCAATTGTTTTAGATGAAATTTTGGAGCCTGAAAAACCCTAACGTCCTCAAATCATATCTCCTAAAATATAGTTGTTGTGTAACCAGCTCCAAAAATAGAAGAAAAGAGATGTAAACGCCTTAGAAATGAGCCACTTCGAGGGGGCAACCTCCAATACATTACATGAATGAACAATTCTTGGATGATACAATTTACAAAACCTCCTTTCTATATATAGGAGTCCATGGGCCATAATGTAATCCTAGTGGGGCCACAATGTAATCCTAGCCGACCTAACAATAATAATTTAAGGGCACAATAATAACAATATGGGGGTTACAGGGGTACAATAATAACAATAAGGGGGGCTACACTAACATAATAAGGGTCTATACTATTAATATAGGGACTTAACATGCCCCTCTCCTTCAAACAAGTGTTGTCCTCAACGCTTGATTATTTCTTGATGCTTCTGTATAAAATTATCATCCTCCCATGTGGAATCTTCTACAGGAAATTTCTTCCACTTACTGAGATACTCTAAAATTGATCGTAATTGTCGAGTTCTTGTTTTTGTGACTGCTTCAGAACTTCTTTCAATGTGATGGTGATATTCCTGTTGTTTCATTAGATTCTGCACCAAAGTTAGGTTATCCTTTGAGAGTTGGAGAAGTTGTTGTTGATGCTCGTTGTGATCTTCCACTAATTTATCATCCATATTAGCTATTATTTTATCCTTCAAACCATCCAAATTAGCCTCCATTTCTGCTTTTAAACCATCTATTTCATCTTCGATTGCTCTTCGTAAGATCGAAACTTGTTGCACTTGGTACCGTAATTTTGATATCTCATACTGCAATTCTTCCTCTTCATGCATCATTGTATAGATTTCTAAGGGCTTTATGGGTATGGAATTATTTTTTGGAGGCATTATATAACCCAATGCTGATAAATATTCTTCAATATGCCCTTGGAATCACTTCAAACTGCTTTTTCAAACAAACGTTATGCAATTTTAAAAAACAAATAAACACCTTTTACTAGCTTTTAGGAGCTCGATATTGAAATTGAATTATCTCTGTAATTGAAAATCTTCGATATCGGAAATTCAACCCTGTAGTAGCCCTTTGAAGCTTCTTTCAAATGCCATAGGTCTGACCTAATTTTGATTCTCCAAGACAAAGTTGTGTCCAATCTCTCACAATGACCTAATTCTGGACTGGTTCAGTAGAGCAAACTTGTAGTACTTGCCACGTGTCACTGCTTCGTCCTTTGTCTCTGAAATTGATATCCACGAAACTACATTCCGTGCACTTGCGACCACTTTTTATGGCACTCCAATCTGATGCCCAGAGAGAGATTTATTGAACTTTTCCCACGATCACCTCTTTGAGATGAAATTCAGGAGCCTGAAAAAGCACTACATTCCACAGATCATATCTCCAAAAATATTGCGAACCAAGCTCTGAAATTTTTTGAAAAATTTCCTCAGGATTTCAGCTTCGCACCATATAAATTTCAGATTCTGAACCTTCGTAGAAATGTTTTTATAGTGCAAATTCCGCGATGACCTGTTTAGGAGCTTGAAAAAAGACCTAACTTCCACAGATGATATCTCCGAAAATATTGCGAACCAAGCTCTGAAATTTTTAGACAATCTGCTTCAGGATTTCAGCTTCGCACCCTAAACATTTCAGCTTCTGAAACTTCGTAGAAAAAAAGTTATAGTGAAAATGCCACGATGACCTGTTTGGAGCAGCGGAAACCTAGAATCCAAAGCTTCGGTACCAAATTTTGTGAAACCAGCTCCAAAAATAGAAGAAAAGAGATATCAACACCTTAGAAATAAGCCACTTTGAGGGAGAAACCTCCAATACATTACATTAATGAACAATTCTTGGATGATACAAATTACAAAACCTCCTTTCTATATATAGGAGTCCATGGGGCCATAATGTAATCCTAGTGGGGCCACAATGTAATCCTAGCCGACCTAACAATAATAATTTAAGGGCACAATAATAACAATATATGGGTTACAGGGGTACAATAATAACAATAAGAGGCTACTATACACTAACACTAATAAGGGTCTACACTATTAATATAGGAACTTAACAA